>CM074724.1:64951473-64983973 GCA_037306005.1 Rhinophrynus dorsalis | reverse complement strand
CGATAGTAAAATAGCTCGGCAAACAGCTCAATACATAGTTCAATACTTGTGATACTATACAAACAAATGCTTGCAGCCATTAAATTTAAAAATTACTTTGAACCTTCTTTGTGCGGTAAATATTTAATCATTGCAGTGTGCAATCTGCCCTCTCATATTTTATCTCCTAAGCAGAACAGTGTTGTGAACCTTGCTGTAATAATTCTGATGAAAGCAATATTTTGCCATTTTACTTCTGCTGCTGAATTATGAAGTGTGTCCAGTTCTGTATTTTCTAATGCAGGAACTAATACGCCTAATATTGTACGTCTCAATATTCTAGGAAGAGTCTATACCTCATGGGGTTATGTCTAATTATCGGTCTCTGCCACAAGAAAGAAAAAAAATGGATTGATGAAAAAATTAATACAGGCAAAGAAATCTGGATTTCTTATGAATTTGAAACACTGTAAGGCTGATATAAAAAGAAATTGGAGGAATTCTTGAGCAAGCCAGCTGTATCATATGGGACAGATAAAAAATCCCAGCATTCACTTTGATTTAAATGGGACTTTTAACCCACTGAATGCTAGAGATTTCACAAACTCATTGCTAAGCATTGCACTGAGGACCTTTCCTATCATTAAGGACTGTGGTGCAATTGGTTTGCTCCTTTCAGCCTCTGCAAGTGTATGTGTATGTGGAAAAAGGCTGGAATGTATGAAAATACGTGTGGTTCTGTGAACTGCCAGTGAATATATCAATACAAATTTGTTTTATTTTCAATTTTTCATGTAACAAACACAAAAAACTATTCTGCCTAATAAAAGCAACATTATCAGATATACACCTGCATTACACTGCATTTGATAACATTGTATAAGTGGCAGTAGATAAGTCAGTCCCTGTTCTTTTTTTTTACAGTGGCCCCGGTAGCACTCTGTGTGCATCTGTGTGCATGCCTGCATGTCTGCGTGGGTGTGTGTGTGTATGTGGAGGGGTGTGTGTGATAGTTTTGTTTATAGATTTTTAGTGTTGGTGAATAAAGAAGGAGGTTTTTACTGCTTTTATTTTTATTTATTTTATTTCTGTATTTCAGTACATCATTTGTGTGGAAGACTAAGATATCATGGACACACACACTAACACACATATACCATACTGGGGGAAAGATGTTTCAGTGACTAGGGATGGGCAAAAAGTCAGAGAAATTTCTTGCAGGACTTTGTGCGAAAAAAATGATTTTCCACTTTTTTCGTGGAAATTTTCACCCATAGACAGTACATAAAATGTTCTCTTTTTTCCATGCCAATCAGTTTGTAGTCATATTTTACCTATGTTTTCTATGGCTGCATGGTTTCCCACCACAATATTACTTCTTCTGTGGGCTAAAGTGGAGAAATAAATAGCTGAAAGTAAAGGTTGTGAGTCCTACAACAACATATTCCTTGAGAATATTGTTATCACGCTCAGTGCCTTTGTCCTTTGTCCACAACACTAACTTCATGCTTCAGTAACATTGACATAGCCATCCTTGAACAATAACTGCAGCTTGTGATATTCCATCAGGGTGCAACACATGACATTAGTTCTTTAAAGTCTATGTTTTTAACAAAAAAAAGGGCAGCATGTCAAACGCCAACATTTTGGCAAATTTACTATTCCATAGGTGTACTTTTGCATTATGTTTGTGCAGGTTTTCCCTTCTCCCTAAGTACATAGTAAGCATGTGATGGCAGTATATAGTAGAAGAAATATGTAACTTTATTGCTTTAACGCCATCACTTGTGGAGGTGTTGTGGATGGTGGCTGCATATGTAGGCATTTTATGACTCTTGTCATATCCAAAAACAAACTCAGAGTTGGACTCCCCTGCAGCAGGAGCAGAAAATGTTGGCATGCTCTCTGACACATCAACAGAACTTCTAATATGTACACCAGACCCCCATTAAAATGTAAGATTACTTCTGCTGCTGTTAGTTGTGACAGCTTTGATGTATTCATGGTGTGTCTCCCCGTCAGACCTGTGGCTGTGCTTCAGGTGGGAACTGATTGAGTGGTGCCTAGGTGTGAGCCTGCTTTCCCCCTGCTTAAGTGATTTTTGCACAGGCAACAAATAGCAACATGCTTACTTTTTGGATCATGAGTGAAGTATCCTAAGGGGATGCTACTAGTACTGGGGATAAATGTTGATGCAATTCTACTACTGCTACTAGGTGTACTGCACTTCCAGCAGCAGCAGCATCATAGCTAAGGCTGAGGATGTTAATAATGTGTTGTAGTTGCTGCTGGTTACTCAATACTAGTAGTGTGTGTGGCTAAGTGGGGCTTGGACTTGGAAGCGGTGATGATGCTGATGATGCAGCATGACTTTGTATTTTTTGGCATATGTGCTTGTACAGGGTCAGAGTTTCCAATTGTTTTCTCAAACATTTTAGGCATAATGCTCCTTTTCAGTGGTGGAAGATTGGGCCTTTGCCTTTCATCAAACTTTCTGTCCATGTCATCATCTCTCTCACTTTCAACTTCATCTGTATCGGAAGAAGAGGAGGATACTGGAGAGATATATTCTAGAGCTACATTATCATCATTAGGTAATCTTCAGCATTGCTCACTGCTTTTTGCCCATTACCTTTACTGAATATTCCTCTAAGCTTTTAGAGGTCGCAAACAATTTCTTTTTACTTTTACTTTCTCAAAGTTCGCTACTACTTTGAGGACAGGTGTTTTGGTGCTTGTTTGTCTCACTGTCAGATGTGGCAGTTGGTGGAGCTGCTACACCTTCCTTTATGCCATCATCAACACTAGAATACGACTCATCTTCAGTGTTGTTCTTACATTAATTTTGTAGCACTGACCCTGGTAGTGGTGGTAGTGGTGCAACTTTTGGTGGGACCTTGACAAACTGCATCATCCCTGGGAGGAGAGGGTTCACTATAATTTATTGCACATGCTACAGCAACCATGGCTGCCGTCAGTTTTTGAACTACCACTTTACTCATACATCCCTGCACAGCTCCTACTCCTTCACCCCTCACCCTGCCCCTTGTGTGTTTGCTGGACAATACTCATCTACTGTGTATGTTTTTTACTATAAAGTACTCAACAGAACGGATGGAGTGTGATGTATTCTGTTGGCCCTCAATAAAATACTTACTCTGTCACTATATATATATATATATATATATATATATATATATATATATATATATTATTTTTTTTAATGTATTTATAGATTTATTTATTTATTAAACTGCTGTCCACCCTATCCTATCACTGTCAAAGATAAATAAAAGAACTTGTTCAACAACAACTTATTTCCCCAGACTCCCCCAGCACAGAGATAATAACAGCAAGATCAGCAAGGAACTTGAACTGCAGCTGCCAGTGCCTTTGTCTTTCAATTCAAATTGGTCAGACAGAATGTTAGTGTATTTGGGGTCAATCTCCTTTGCTCCCTTCTCACTCACACCCCCGTTTCCATCCAACACAGAGATAAAAACAGTAAGATCATCAAATAACTTGGACCTCAGCTGCCTGTGTCTTTCAAATAAGTCAAACAGAATGTTGGAGTATTTGGGGTGAACCTCCTTGGCTTCCTTCTCACTCACACCCCCAGACACCTTCAACACAGAGATAATAACAGCAAGATCAGCAAGGAACTCGAACCTCAGCTGACTATGACTTTCAAATCAAATCGGTCAGACAGAATGTTGGGGTATTTGGAATCAACCTCCTTTGTTCCTTTCCTGTCCCCCTGACTCCACTAATACAAAGAACAAATATCCTGCCTACAAGACTCCCTAAACTAAGATCCCCTGTCTTCTCTAGCTCATAAATTAGCTGCTTTCTCCTCTCACAAACAAAGAATGGCATGCTGTGAGAATGTGCCACCCCTTTTATATTATGTATGACGGGAAATAAGGGAAACTTGCCATATGTATTGATTTCAATGCAGTGAGATAGGTGATAAAAGAGGGAATTACTGAAAAAAAAGGTTCTATACTATGTCCGTCTGTCGTGATATTTCACCACCACCCCATTACTCTTAAGGGGAGGTAAAAATCAGGATCCACAGCTACAGCCAAGGAGAGACTATTTGACTGTCCTAAAGAAGTGCGCCTCTGAATACACCACTGATGTTTAAGTTTAAGCAACTACTCTTATCAAGCGAAGGAAAAAGAAACTTACAGACAAAAGATACAGAAAATATAAAACTATAGGGTGGCAACAAATATTAAATTTCTTAATAAAGCCCCCAGATAAATTATTTGCAGCTTAGGCTATGTGGGCTTGGACACCCTGTGAATCATCATCTGCAAAAAACAAAGAAAAAGCAAGCGCAGAAGATTTCTCTAAGCGTAGTATTTTCAATCTCAACTTTGGCCTCTACCTTCACTACAGTGCTCTATTTGTACCGGTACTCACATATTAATGAGGCTTTTACTCTGCCTCTAAGATATATTCACATTCCTGGTATATACACCAGATATAGTATTCTTTACTATCCAACACTTCGTATCCACTGCCGTTCACTATCCAGGATAATATGGGGTTCTATAAAGAGACCACTCCGCAGGGACTATCACCCCACTAATTAGGTCACCTTGACCCCTTCTTCCCGAAAAATGAATCTATAGGATAGGGATAATACCTTTCTAGTTATCCAATAATAGAGCACAACAAAGGTTACTTAGATGGAAGGCCTAAAGATTTATTTACCATAAGGTTTAGCCAACCAACAATATTTATGAAAGATGGAATGGAAAACAATAAATTCTAACCATTTGCAAATGGTATTAAAAACATCAGTTTCAAAAAATGCAATACATACTAAACACCAGCTCTGCGCATTTCGTGGCTAGATGCCACTTCCTCAGGAGATCTTCTCTCCGGCTTTTTCTTTGTTTTCTTTTCTGCAGATAAAAGAGGGAAAACAGCACTTTTTGTAAAAATGTTATCACTCCTGTTTCACTTTTGAGGCAAAAGCTTTTGCCTAACCCTATCAGTGACCCCCTCCAGGTTTTTTTTTAATTAAAATGGGATTCTGGACCACATGTTAATTTAATTTATTACACATTCTCTCCTTACGGAGGACAGAGTAAGGGGTACTGGTCCACTTCCTGTGGGCTTCCATGTATTAATATGGAGGCAATGTATTCATTTTATTTTTTACTTCATCTTAGAGAGGACAGGGGAAAGGTTCCAGGACAAAGGACAGGCCAAAAAGTTGCATTTACTTTTCTTTTCATGGACATTTTTCTGTAAAACCAACATTTTTCTCTTTTTCTTCACAGAAGTTTCCACAGATCAAAAATCCATTAACATTTCTGCCTTTTACCTACTGCCAATAAAATTTCAGCATGATCTTTGCCTATTTGTGCCTATCCATTCTACGTGTAAGAATATCTGTCACTGTCAGTGTCACTTTTTACAAATCATACTCACTCTACATCCATTCAGAAAATTGGCTAGTACCAATATGCCTTAAATCAAGTAATTCCAGCTTCCCCTCTGTCTACCTATCAGCCTCTTTACCACCTAGAGTCAACATTTTATCATATTTATCTCTCACCCAAGTAAAGTACAGGATAGACCTGTTATCTTCAGAATCAGCAGCCTGAAAATCACAATATAGGATAAAGCACAGTATAGCAGCTGGTGCAGCACCAGAATCAACCACACCACAGTATACGTTGTCTACCTTATTCTTGTCTGTGTGGATTTAGGACTAAGTGTCTGTGTGTGTATGTGCGCATGAGTGTGTGTTTGTGTGTGTATGTGTGTGCATGTGTGTGTGTAACAGTATTTCAAGTTGTACCTGTTGTCTGTTTGTCTTGAATGTATGATTTGTTATGTTTGTCTGTGTGGAATATGTTACCCTCAGTTTCAGTTGAGTTTTAGCTCAGGAAGAATCAAATGTCTGTGTATCTGTCTGTCATTGTCACGTACCAGTAAATTTGAGCACCTGTGTGGTGGAGGGGATGGTCCCGGGGTGCTGGGTTTTCTGGTCCAGTGAGTGGGTTTAGTATGGGAGGTTAGGCTGGGGAGGGGATTCAGGGATTTTGGGTATGGATTATTGGGGGACTGTTTGTTGGGGAATGAAATAGGAAAATGAGAGGCAGAAGGGGTTTCACTTTGCTCTTCTTGATTTATGTGTCATCTGTACTGATTTACCACTGTGTTTTATATAACTGTACTGCAATTCCTATTGTATTATACATGCTGTATGTTCCTCTACTGCCTGGATAACATTTTTTTTAAAAATTAAAAAATTATTTAAACTCTCCTTTTAACCTTCACATCCACACCCTCTTCACCCCACCTATCCAAAGAACAATTGGCTACCACCAATATTTCTGAAATCAAGCAACTCCAGCTCTCTTTCTTTGCCTGTCTGCCACTACACTAGCTAGAAACAACATTTCAGCTTCTTTCTCTCTATTCCTCCCAAGAACAGACTTAGAGCATGCAATAAACTGATTTTCCTTTCTATACTGATGGTGATGAGATACCATGGCCTGAATTCATGGGGGAAACAATGATTTCAATGTAATGGAAAAAAATGGTTCTTTATGCTGGAATTTCTGTGATTGTTGGAAAGTTCCATTATTCATATGTTTTTCTTTAGAGGCATAAACATTTACCCATGCCTATAAAGCAATGGTTCACTGGGAATTTTTCAGCTTAATAAGGGGACGTCACACCCCTACATCAATTGTTTTTTCTTTTACCTAGGCCAGTCTATGATTCGATATGATGGGCCCTTTTTTTTTTCTTTTACCTAGGCCAGTGCATGACTCGATATGAGATGTTATTATTAATATGGGGTATATACACTATATCATTTTTATTTTGTATTTTTTTAACTCCGTATGTATGTACCCCCATTTTTAATTAATTTCCTAAGAGGGATGACAGGTGCCTTCCTTCTAAGGAACTTGGGGTGCTCTTTATTTTTTCAACACTCTCCATCCTGTTCTGTTCAGGATAGAGATAGGAGAATAACATTCCCCCCAAAAAATGTATCAAACTACATTGTGGCCTTATAATGAATCATTAGTTCTTGTCAAGTTTAACTCCTCCACTGCTAGGCCAACTGAAACACATTTGCTGCAATGCTTATCTTTCCAATCCAGCAGTGGAGTGGTTAAACTTGACTACAACTAATAAGTCCTTAAATATAAAACCAAAATGGTTGTAAATAGAGCCAAATTCACAGCCAGCTGCAATGAAATACAGACCGGAGTTTTATTCTTACCCAGTGTGCTCTTGTCACATGTCTTTTGTTTACTAGTCCTCCAGTAAAGTCTTGCTCCGATCCTAAGAAGTCTAGCAAAAAGGAACCTTGTCCAATGGGGTACAACTATAGTGGGTACATATTGTGCAGCTGTATTTGAGCTCAGCATCAAGGAGGGTCCATACACTCTGCACTATCCCACAATCAGTCTTATATTTCACACCTAGCACCAGCAGATTCTAGTTACATCCCTGATTCTCCACATCCATGTTAATGCTTTCTAGTTCCAATGAAATATTCATTTGGGGGCACCAGTTCATGAAGAATCAATCCATAGTGGCCATTAGAATTTTATACCACACTAAAATAAGGAGGGTGTATTAAAAGCTGGCAGTGTTCCTTTATAAAGAAATGGTTCCACTCCAGCAACAATTTTTAAAATCACAATTATATTATCTGTTCTGTATTCCATATAATCTATTATCTTCTCCAAACAAGCCAAGAGCAGTTTGTATTTTTATATACTATTACAGGCCATGGTCCGGGTGATGTTAATCCTTTGAGTTGCATACACCTTTGGCACTCAAAGGGTTAAGAGGCCAGTCCTGCTCTACGTCCTGCCGCCTATACAATCATGCACTGTAGAGACTGCCCGAAAGCACAGAATGCTCCCAGCATTCTGTGCTCCCAGCATTCCGTGCTTTCGGGCAGTCTCTACTGTGCATGATGGCTTCTGACAAACATCCTAGTGAATTATTATATAGGATATTAAAAAAAGGGCTGGTATAGATTTCAGGATCCATTGTATGTGGCTCAATAGCTAATATTTATTTATTTTAAAGATGTTCTTTTTTTACAGGAAATACCCACTGAGAATACAATTTCAATTTACAGGGAGTCCCCTTGGCAGCAGAAACGCACCATCAGAATTATTCAGAAAATATCCAGCCAGAGTTTCAGATACAATCAGTGAAGCCCCAGTGATGTATTCCTCTCTGTAAAAGTGAACACAATCCAACATTTGTGCTCCTGGGTCTGGTTGATATTAAAAATGTATAGGAATTTGTGATCTGAAAACCCCTTTTAACCATTTAATTTCAGAGAGTTATACCCAACGCATTGCATAGCAATACACTGAGTAACCCTCTGGAACTCAAAGGGTTAGGTTTAAGCTGAGCCTTTGGGGGCTGATTTGTTAACCCTTTGATTGCCAGAGGGGTACTTCTTTGCAGTGCGTTGCGTACCCCTCTAGCACTCAATGGGTTAATGACTGGAGCAAAATAAATGCCCCATGGGATAAAACAATTTTCCCAAACTCTGTTCATCTAAACAGGGCTTTTAACCACTTTAACGCTAGAGAGGTCTCCCACATAGTGCGAAGCAATGCGTGGAGACCTTTCTAGCATTCTAGGCGTTAAAATTCAACTTTAAAGGAGCAGTAAACTTTTTTTATGAAAATGTATACCCACTGCTGTCAGCTGTTTTATTCAGAAGTTACAAAAGTTCAAATAATCAGGAAGTGAATTTACTGTGCCTTTACTTCCTGATAGTTCCATCTGACAGGAAGTGAATCATCAGTTTCTATCATACTCTATGGAGAGCTGTTAGTCACTGGCTTTCCTCTCCATTAGAATGTAACAGGAGAACTAATTGGAATCTGATCACTAGAGGGCACTGCTTATGTAAATAAACATGGGTTTAAAGGGATAACAACACTTCAGTTTTAGTAAGCTCCATTTTGTAGCCCTTCGAAAAAGAAATTAAATGCCCCCAGTGTCATCTCTCAAACCCTTATGGT
This sequence comes from Rhinophrynus dorsalis, assembly GCA_037306005.1. Taxonomy (NCBI): domain Eukaryota; kingdom Metazoa; phylum Chordata; class Amphibia; order Anura; family Rhinophrynidae; genus Rhinophrynus; species Rhinophrynus dorsalis. The sequence goes on along the minus strand of CM074724.1, from coordinate 64,974,956 downwards.
TTGAGAGATAATTGCTTTCAAAGTTTTCCCCGCCTGACGTCAGCGCTCTAGCTGACTGCAAGGGAATCTGCTCCTGGGACCAGCCGGAGGCTTTGCAGCAGAGCCGAGATCGTGTTAATGAAAAAGAAATCCTTCAAGGAAAAGGTCTTCTACATGTGCTTGGTTTTCAAGCACACGTAGAAGACCTTTCAGTGAAGGATTTATTTTGCACTAATGCGATCTCAGCTCTGCTGCAGAGCCTCCACCGGTCCCGGTACTGGATTCCCCAGCAGTCAGCTAAAGTGCTGATGTCAGGCAGGGGGGAACTTTGAAAGCAATTTCATAAAAAAAGTTTACTGCTCCTTTAAATTAATTTGGAATTTTATTGCATCCCCTATGATGAAATTGATTGCCACATGTTTGCTCCAGTTTATCTTATTAAATCAATCTCATAATAATATATTGCAAATGTAACCATCTGAGTGCCAGAGAGGTACGCAATGCATTGCAAAGCAATACATTGGGCACCCCTCTGGCACTGACAGACTTAAGAAACTTAAAATATGTACTCTTATTGATATATTTATTATAAAACATGTCTATTATATTATACATTTTAACAAATTGAAAGGTCTGTTTACACGGGCCGCAGTTCCACCTCTGTAGTCATGAGCAGTAGAGATTGGCCGCGCCGCGGATGATACGGAGCGAAGCGTTTCGAATTCAGACCGGAATCCGACTCTGGTCTGAATTCGGAGAGCCCTGCTCCGTAACAGCCACGGCGCGGGCAGTCTGTACTACACATGACTAAAGCGCATGCAGCTGTCTCTACTGCACATGATGGCTTCTGACAAACCTTAGTGAATTATTATTTAGGATTTATATTTGTTGCAGCATTATTGTTTAACTGCTCAAGAGAGGTGTACAACACATTCATTTGTACTAAAAAAAAGGTTAAACCCATTCCATTATTGCAAGAAGTATGTTGAAAGCTATAACTGAATCAACCTCATGGATAATAGACAATGCTCTATTACCTTGCTTTGTAATGTATTTGAGACTTCTTTAACACTGGAGTTAAAGGTACAGTAACACTTAATCCTATATTGTAATTCGCTAAAAAGTTTGTAACAACGGAGTCATGTGCAGTAAAGACTGCTGCGCGTGTTGCAGTCATGCACAGTAGAGATTGCCCTGTTCAGATGCGCAGAGTGGACCCCGGTCTGAATTTGGAGTGCCCTGCTCCGTATTAGCCGTGGCACGGGCAGTCTCTACTGTGCATGACTGCACCGTGACCAGCTGGCACTGTGGCCCATGTACACGGGCTCTTCAACTATATGCAAATAAATATATATTGTAGGACTTATTCTCTTGAGTAAAGCAATAGTACTCCCACTGCAGAAAGGTGTTTTATTGAAAAGATATTGCAGCACAAACTTACATTTTTTAGGTGCAGTATCTTAATGGCCTGAAATTGTACAGTGGTGCTGTTGCTACACCATCTTATGGACAGCTCTGGTCAGTTGACCTTAAACCATAGGATGGCGTAGCAACAACACCACTGTAACATTTCAGGCCATTGAGATACTGCACCTAAAAAAATTAAAGTTTGACATGTGATAAGTTTTGAATAAAACATCTCTCAGCAGTGGCAGTTACATTGCTATACTCAGGAGGACAAACCCTATAATATATATATATATTTACATAGTATTTTTTTACATGTTAAGTGTTACTATCCCTTTAAATGGTTAGAACATATTTCTTTTTTGCAGAAGAAAACATTACATTTCTATTATCTCAATTTTAAATGTATTCAATAGTTTAATATCAACAATGTCTAGTGCTAGGAATATTTATACAGAACAGGAATGAGCACAAATATTTCTTATTGTTATAGTTTATTGCAACTATTTACTAAATGGCTAGAATATGTGGCTTTTTTGTACTGTTTCACCCTAAAATAAATGCCAAAGAATGTGTTACTTCAGAAAAAATGTGCAAACAATTCTGAGTGCATTGGCACAAAAATGTTCATTTAATTTTTTTCCATTCTCTTTACATGTGAAAACTTGTGCTTGAACAAAAATCTTCTATTGGTTGACAGTGAATTTTCTTTCAACCAAAACAAATTAATTTCTCTTGAACTGGCAAAAATGTTTAGACATCTGTAGCATTAAAAGGTATATACATGTAATATTACATATAGCATCCAAGAATTTAAACATTTAATACATTCTTTGATATATTGGGTGGAATGCAAGAAATGTTCACAATCGCTATTTAAAGTGTACTTTTGATGCAAAATGATTAGTACCAAAATTCTACTGAATTGCAAAATTATTTTTCAGAATTAGTGAATGTTTGTGCATTTTATTTCTGGATGTGTTTTAAAAAGGTGGGCGGGCTAAAATGGTCACCATTTTGTGAGAGGATGAGCTATTAAGCTTAAATCAGCAAAGTAATTAGCATACATTTTCATACATCTGGCTAAACTTTGCCTTTAAAGGGATAGTAATACTTCATTTTAACTTTATTTTATTTTGTAGGCATTAAAAAAACATGAAGAATGATATAAGTCTTATCTCTGAAACCTCTATGGTTTAAGAGATATTCACAAAGTTTCCCCCCCCTGTTCAACCAGATCAGAAGGGAGATGCCCAGGTAGACTGCAGAGAGGGACAATCTTCAATTAAGATAATGGAAAAAGCTGAAAAACTTGTCAAGGGGGGAAGGGCTTTCATTGTTTTCATACAAAGAAAATTGTCCCCTTCTGTTATCTGTCCTGTCTTACAACCAGACTCACATCTGAGAAGAGATGTCTTACACTAGGTAAAAGGGGTGGGGAGGGGAACTTTGCTTGTGAATATCTCATAAACCATAAAGGTTTGAGAGATAAGACTTATATCATTCTTCATGTTTTTTTAATGCCTACAAAATAAAATAAAGTTAAAACGAAGTATTACTATCCCTTTAATTTACACACATTCATTTACATTGCCATTACTTTCAATGCATTCACTAACTTTGCCATTAATCTAGGGGCATTTGCTAACTTTGCCATTAGTTTAGGAGCTAAAACAGAAAAAACACACACAAGCGGCACAGAAGATCCTCTAAGTGTAGCATCAACTTGAAAGGGATTGTATTTGCATTCGGTGGTTGTTGATCCCATCCCATGTCCCCTGTGAATTCCCACCCCTAGGTCCTGGTTCTGTCACCAGCAGAGCCAGCAGCATGGGCCTAACAGCCTAACATTGTCTGGACTTGGTGCTGTTGCCTTCCAACAATACAGGAACAAACAAGACACACCACATAGAGCCCTACTTCAGGATCAATGGTCCCTTAAAAATATCGTTACCAGGACATTACTCAAAGGGCTGGTCTCTTATCATCATTGGGAAACTACACAGCACTGGATCCTCCTCTGGATATCAAGGACAACTGGAGACTGGTTGCAGCAGTAGTGACAGCGGGCACAGAGTTTTGACTATAGGGGTTGGGACTCCAGATATGCTTTAAGCCCAAGGTAGGGCAAATGTGAGTGAATACATTTTTCAGTATTCTTGTTTTCATTAAATATGCTACACTTATATTTTATCCATATGCCTCTGGTCTTCTGTTTTGTTTGTGCTATACTTTCACAGATATCTTTTATGTAATTGAACTGCTTTTTACTTCAATAGTATGAGTATATATCTTGTTAACGTGCTCATACCTACTTGAATCTGACAAAGGAACCTTCAAAATATATAATAATGGAAAACTTTATTATTGTCCCAAGACTGGAAGTATAACAATGTGTGATGCATCTTCAAAATGATTTGCACAATAGGGGCCTTATGCAGAAAGGAAAACAGGAGTAATTCTGGATAAAACCACCTGAATCTTAGGGGTGCCTGTAAAAATTCCCATTGACTTAAATGGCATGTGTAACCTTTGAATGCTAGAGCTTGCGTTTGAGACTACTCAAGAACTGAAGAGTTTTAAAATGCCATTTAAGGCAATTGAACTTATAGGATTGTTTTTGTCCCCAAGTTCAGCTAATGCTATACTCCAAAATCGTTAATCTTTTGTGTTCTGAATAAATCACTTTATACATGTTTTTATGTTAAGAATCACAAATTGAGGCTATTTATTTTTATAACTGTGTAACAGATAATATTTTATTGACATCTAAAGAGTAATAAGTAAACATGCCCTTTAACACATTTGTTTTATTTAATCTCGTGTTCATGAGTATTCTAATAGCTCTCGTACAGAATAAAAGTTATAATAGGCTCTGGCATTATATATTTTGGGATACATAACATTTTTGTGGAACCATGTCATTTCCCCCTTTCCCATGTGCTTAAAATATTGTTCTGTCTTAGTTTATTGGGAAAGAAATGTCTTTGGCAAGCAGAGTTACATCAAGTATGAAAGACATGGTTTATGTCCAGCAAGTGGTTAGTCATTTATACTCTCTTGCTAGGATTGGAGCCTGTTTGATTCACAAACAAATAAGCATATTAAATACTTTGTTATATAATAAGATTTCAGAACACATATAAGTGTGTTATTCGCTGTAAACCAGGAGTTCAAGGCAAGGCCATGCATATATGACTACTTGCTGTGTTATCTCTTTAAGGGCAATTTGAGCAAAAACAAAATGGAGCAATTCTGGGGCAAAGCATCCGTTCAAAGGTAAAGAAGAAAATATATATTATATTATACAAGTGGGCATAATGACCATGTCAGAGGGCCACAAATGAGCCGGAAACATTACTTTGAACATCCATTCTATAGGATTAGTTACCATTTAATGAGTCTTGTCAGTTATGGAGTTGCTACCCTGGCTTTGGGACCACAGGCAGTGGACCAGGTCAGTTCAGATGTTGCAAACAGTCCAGAGACCTATTTGATTACATTTATAACATTTAAATTACATTGGGTGCACAGAGCTCCATTTCATCTCTCACACGTTACTATTCATTTAGACTGAATCACTTTTCAGTGAACCAATTACCAGATCTGATCTGACATCAACAACTGGTTTGCTCATCTGCACTAGTTATGCTGAGGAGGGAAGAGGTCACCTGGTTATTTACCATGATGAAATATATCTAGCATCCATTGGGTTATAAGACCCATTTAACTCAATAGAAATTTGGGGAATTATTATGTGTCCCCTATGGTGAGTTGGTTTGCTCCAGAATTATTCCAGTTCTTCCTAGCAAGCACCTGAAAATGTCGGGCCACATGTTCAAAAGAATAGTGGAGGAATCTTGGGCATAACCAATTGCACTATGGGTGAAAAATACAAAACTTGGTAGACAGGTCTCCAATACAATGGGATGAAGACCTCTCTAACATTCAAGGGTTAAAATTCCCTCTAACCCTTTGAGTGCCAGAGGGGTATGCAACACACTGCAAAGCAAAGCAATTAAAATAAATTTCCCTTTACCTGGCTGTTTCAGCCAAGTCTGCCATCTAGTGGACAGATTTGGAATCTGGTCCACAGATCAACCGGCAGCTCTTTAGCAGTGCCGAGTTCACGATCTTTAAAGAGAACTACTTAATTGGAACTGTCTACAAAGTGTGCCTGGCTTGCAAGCACACTTTGTAGACCATTCCAGTGAAGAAATGATTTTTAAAGATCATGATCTCGGCACTTCTGGAGAGCTGCAGCCGGTCCCGGGACCGGATTCCAAATCTGAGAGCTAGAACGGTGACGTCACTCAGGGGGAAACTTTGCTTGTGAATATCTCCCAAACCATAAAGGTTTGGGAGATAAGACTTATATCATTTCAATATCAAATAAAATTATTTTCAAGTATTACTATCCCTTTAATTCCAGAACTGGTGCTGAAAAGAAACACTTTTTTACACTTCAGTCTCTTCCAATATGCTAAAATCTTTCAACACCATTGGATTTCCTAGTCTATCCAGTACCTAGTGCTAGCCCAAGAAAAATGGTACCCCATTGGTATGGGTTGACATACTGTAGTGGGTGCCATGAGCATAGCTATTGAAGAAGCAGGCAGTATATGTGTGATTCCGTGACTACCAGTGGAACAAGGCTGGGGGTGGGTGTCAAGTTCATATGCAGGGGTCTGCAACTAATAGTGGGCTGTGGAACCAGGTTGTGGGGGGGTTAGAAATCAAGTTTTCGGCCACATTGCGAGGCCTTTATCAAAGCCTCGCAATATGGCCGAAAAGTTGATTTCACTAAACATCGTTTGATATTCAAACTACTACCCTGAGAGTGCTGTCTATTGCCTGATGAACTCTATATATAATATATATATATATATATATATATATATATATATATATATATATATATATATGTGTGTGTGTGTGTGTGTGTGTGTATCTCAAGGTTTAAAACAAGGGTGCTATCAATACTGAAAGATTCTTAATTCAAAAGTTATTGCAACTTGAACTTGCATTTTTTGGGTGCAGTACCTCCATGGTCACAAATTTTACAGTGATGTTATTGCCAGGGTATCCTATAGAGATTTAGAGTCACCTGACTATAGTTGTACATATACTACTGTAGCATAGCACCACCATAAAAGGCCATGGAAGTACTGCACCCAGAAAATGCAAGTTTCATCTGAAATAACATCTCTCCACAGTCAGAGTGCCCTTGTTTTATTCACTTACTTAGTAAGTGAGGCTGATGTGCTAAGCCAAAGTAGCACAATGGTTTAAACCAGATTCATCATGGGGAACAAATAAAATTCTCTTTGATTTGAAAATTACTTTTATACCCTAGAATTCTAGAGTAATGTCTAGCATTCAAGGGGTTAAAAGCACCATTTAAATTAATTTGCATTTATTTCCTGCAGTGCATTTGGTTTGAACCAGTGCTGCACCACTTTTCTTAGTATATCAGTCTCACAGTATAATCACTTGGGATCTAATATCCAAGGATTCCTCTACTATTTTATTTTATGCAAAAGCCATATGACTCAACATAACAAGGAGGGGCATATGTGATAAAGTAGGGAGAAGCACCAAAACATTTGCAACTCACCTTAATTGCTACTATGCCAACTTCTTAGTACATTAGAGAACAAGACAGGATCAGCTGCCTGATAACAGCTCACAAAGAGGAACAGAGAAACACAACAAACCTGCCCTCTGTCCAGGGTGCTGAATGCAATAAAAATGAATGCATATTTTAAATAAATATTACCATGGGCGCAATTAATGTACAATAACATCTCCACTTTCCAGGATACTCACTGTACTTTGCACAATCAGCTTTAAATTCATTGTTGGCCCCATGACAATATAGGTTTTAATAAGTGTAAAATAAATATATCTGGTCTACTGACACACACAATGCCAAATTAATGTCTCCCTTGCTTGAGGGGCCTGCAACTTACTACAATTTTATTTGCAATGCATTGCATTCCCTTCTGGCACTCACAGGATTAATGTTTTGTAGCTCCTCAGACAATGGCAACTGATTAGATAGATAGATAGATAGATAGATAGATAGATAGATAGACAGACAGACAGACAGACCTGTGAATGATGTCTTTCTCCTCAGCAAGACTCCAACAACTTCGGCCTTGTGCCTTTTGTTGCCACTGTGTACAGTCATATTTGGTAATTTCATCTACCCATCTTGTCTTTGGTTTTCTTCTTGGGTGTTTAGTATTGAGTGGAATACATTCCAAAATGAATCTGGTCCATCTACCATCAAGTCTTCTTGCTATGTAACCTGCCCATTTCCATTTCAATTTTACTTTCAATTACAACATAGACCTTTGTTTGCTGACAAATCCACTCACACATTTTTTTGGTCTCTTTTTGTTATGTTTAGAATTTGCCTCTCCATACTTCTCTGTGTAACCTTAAGATTTTGTATGACTTTGGCATTCAGTGTCCATGTTTCACAGGCATAAGTAAGGACTGGGAGCACACATCAGTCAAAAGAGTGGTAAGTTTGTCTTAAAGACAGTATTGCTAAGTTTTCCAAATGATTGCCATCCCTATTTTATTTGTCGCTCAATTTCTATCATGGTGTTTCCATCTGTTGACATTTCTTGTCCAAGGTAAACATATTTGTCCACTACTTCTTGTTCTAGTCCATCTACTGTGATGTCCCTTGGTATGGTAAACTTGTTGAACATGTTGATTCAAACCAAAATTTTTGCTTTCCTGTTGTAGCTCTTCAATGTGTTCCTGCAATTCTTCAGGAGTACTTGTAAAAAGTATGATATTGTTTGAAACATAGCTTTATCTGCATTACCTCACACATTGATTATGGGAGAAGGGTGTCTGGCCACTTTGTCACGCCTCATGGCTTTTGTTGGTGAGGTTAAAAAATATTTTACTGTGTATGTGTATGTGTGTGTGAGAAGGGTATTTTGCATTGATTTATTGGAAACTGAGATAAAGAAAAATTAACATTTCCTAATAGTAACCCCAATTTACCTTACTATAACCAGAAAATCCTTCACATATTCAGTCAGTCCTGGATTTCATGTCAAAAGATACTTATCAAGCACCTTGGTGGATGAACCAAGATCTCAGGCTTCAGCATTGTTAGTCTTGTGTGCAGCTGTCTATAGTGGGTATCACTGTCACAACTATATATAACAGGAAAAACACTCTATATTTTAGCTCCTGATGAAGTGACATCTGTTTTGTGACAGACATGAAACACGTTGGGCAATGTATTCAGAGCAATAACTTTATTCTTATTACAGTATTTTATTATTATTATACATTATTTTATGTAGTAGTGGTGTTATTTTTGTTATAACACGTCTTTTTTTTATTTGTTTTATTTGCTAACACCCTTATGGGTATTACTTTTGAATAACATCATATTTGAACTCATTTATGCAATTGTTTTTCTTATGCATATAGTGTTTTTTCCATATTGTTGTTAGTGATTGTGAACTTTTTTATTATTAAACAATATACCCCCTTATTTCCCTAGTCCTTTGTATATGGTATATGCATTAGGACCTATACCGCTAGCATTTTTAAATACACACTGTATCACTAAATGTTCCCTGTATGTCTCTTTAATTGGAGTATATAGTCCTTATATTTTGTATATATGGTCTAACATTCAAATTTCTTTTGGGGAACAACACATCATCCAATAGTGAATGCACTGAACCTAAAGCAATTGTTGAATGCTAAATAAACTGGGAAGCAGGGGAAGCCTCCTTAGTATGTGAATAGTACTATGTGGGATAAGGGCACATCAAATATTTCAATTATCAATCACTTCTACTCATAGAGGATTGTGTTTGTGTTGTCTTTTTTTTTTCTGGATGCCATGTCCATAGAAGTAGACATCACAGTTGCAGGAAGAGTTCATGTGCCTACTTAACTCTTTAAGGATCCGAGGACGCTCTGGTAATTAAAGTGTTAGTAATGTCCAAAAAAAATTTTTTTTTGCATTTAGAAGAGCTTAAAAAGCTGAGCTATATGCAAAAAAACATATCTCTCAAACCGCTATGGTTTAAGAGATACAGGCGTTTAAAGTTCGCTGTCTCCTACTGACGGTCGGTCGACACGGAGGTGCTTGAGAAGTGCCACGATCTTGTTGCTTACAAGGAATCCCTTCATTGGAATGGTCTAAAACGTGTGCCTGGTTTTCCATAGCGGTTTGAGAGATACATTTTTTTGCATTTAGCTCAGCTTTTTAAGCTCTTCTAAATGCAAAAAAACTTTTTTTTTGGACATTACTAACACTTTAAATGTATATGAATACCATGTGTGGTGATCAGAATGTATTTATTTATTTATTTATTTATCTATTTATTTTATTTTATTTATTTATTTGAAAATGTTTTACCAGGAAGAATACATTGAGATTTATCTCGTTTTCAAGTATGTCCTGGAGTGTTTACAGCAAGAGTTAAATTTGCTACCAACTGTCATGTCTTCCTACATGGACATACACAACATTCAGATCCAGTACTGGAAAGTATCACAACAAATGATACATTTGCTCTCATATTAAGCAACAGGCACAGCTGCAATCTAACACATTGATGGCTAGGTCAACAATGTAAACCCACCCCACAAGAAACTGATAACTACATTGTGCCTGTCCAAAGGGAAAAATATTCCCACACCCATGATTTCAGTGAAGGGAGAAATGGATAAGAATGGCCTTCTTCTCCAGAATCACCTTCACTTGCTGGGGCAGGTGATGCTTCTGCCTCAGCATCAGTGCACCAGAGCTAGGATAAGGAGTAATGGTGGCAAGTAGAGCTTTCCCTATTCCCATATCACTACTTGAAGAACTCATACCCATGGTGACCATGGTGGTCTGTGGCACACTAGCGTGCACATCATCATCCTGCAGCCTACAGCAGCAGCTAACTCCAGAATTTCACCGCTGGTGAAGGTAGTGAAGCACATCTCCATCTGAATTTTCTTCTGCCATTCCTTATCGATTTCTGCTGAACAAAGGCTCTCCTATATACCAGCTGCTTCACCTTCACTATCATCACCACCACCACCAGTCTCTTGCTGCTCTATGGGACTGGTTGGGTATGGCAAGTGTGACAAACGGTCCCCTGCTCTCACACTTTACATCTCCTCAGAACAAGGCACACTGGCATCAGTAGCAGCATGCACAGGCAGCTGATGTGTGCTGCTCATACTGCTATCCAGTTCTAACCTCTTCAATATACTTCCCCAGAAGGACAATGTCAGAGGACTGGGGATCATTGTGTCAGGGGCATGTGTGCTCTGTTTACTACTGATGCTGTTGACTTCCTCCTCCACTTCAGTATCAGCAGCATCAGCATCATTAGGGTCCATCCAGTTTATCCTGCTTCTGGTCACAGTGCTAGCCAGCACTCCAAACAACTTTATTTTAACTTTTATTTTTATTTATTTTACCCCCCCCCCCTCTCTTTCTACTTCTACTCTATTTTCTCTATCAAATTATCATGCTGCATTTTAGAAAATTCTGGGCTTTTACAGTATGAAGGAGAGAAGTTTTGCTGCCATTGGAAACCCTAGATAGGAAATGGAACCATTCTCAAAGAAAAAATATGTAGTTTTAGTAAAATGGCAGAAAATCTACTGATTTCTCTTTGGGTGGAGATTCCTGGGGTTAAAGTAGAAAATCATGCTTTTTTAAAAAAAAAACATTCCTTAGGGAACAAAACAAGACTTTTCATCCAACAGGAAACAACCTAATCCAAAAATATAACAATCTAACACCATTAAATTGTGTATACATACTTAGACAGCAAAACAAAAAATAGGAGCAATAAAATATTCCCCAAGTTCTGACTGTTTTATGTGAGGCTTTTAAGCCCTTGAATGCTAGAGAAGTCTAAGTAATGCACTGGAGGTCTCTGTAACATTCAGTGGGTTAAAGCCCCAATTTGAATCAGGGGGGATTTTTATCTTCCATCTATGGCATTACTGGTTTGAACAAGAATTGCTCCTCCAAAGCTGATTGTGCTTTTGAATAGAAGTTTTGTTAACAAAAAGCAAATTTGAACCCTAGGGGATATATAAAAATTCTTACAATTCTCAGTTATTTAAGGGATAGTAACATTTAATATGTAAATGAATATGTACGTTATTGTAGCTAAACCTTCAAGTTTTTGGGTGCAGTTTCTCGATAGCCTGAAATTTTACAGTTGTTGTAAGAGTCACCAGAAATCTTCATAGGATGTTGTAGAGATAGTTCCACTGTAAAATGTCAGGCCATGCAGATACCACGCCAAAAATAATTCAAGTTTTAGCTGCTATAACTTTTGAACAAGACAAACTCAGAATAGGGAGTGCCTGTGTTTTATGGAGCAGGATAAACTCTATATCATATTTATTCTGTTTTAGTTTTATTGAGAGCAGAAATCAAATCAACAAACATGAAGATCGGCATTAGCCAGCACTGAAAAAGAATTAAAAGTTTGAATTAGCACTATCCAATTGCTTCAGTGTGTTGCAAGTAGGGATGGGTGGAAATGTTCAAATTAAACTAAAATCGGCAAATAATGGTACTTCTCGATTGGCGAATAATTTTCTTCAAAAAGTGCCATTTTTCCTCACTACTAGTGAGTCTGTAGCTGTTGGGTCTTAGTAGCCGTAGTAGCAGTAGTGACAGGACTGCTTGGGAATGGAAAGTGTGTCTTAGGGTCCCCTGCTGTCACACTTGGCATCATCTCCTCCTCACCCCCCTCCTGAGAATCACAAGACATCCTGGCAGGTGTAGCACTGGCAGCAGGAACAGGCAGTTGACCTGTCCTGATCACACTAGTACCCTATTCTTCCTCTGCACGTGACATAAATTTCCCCATGATCCCTAGGGGTGATGTAGGGGGACTGGCTATCATTGGGTCTGAGGAATCCGGGCATCCAGACCCTTTAATGGTGGTAGTGCTCACTTCTGCCTCCTCAGATTCTCTGGACGCATAACTGTCCTTCCAGTTCCTCCTTTAACTTGTGTTCCAGGTGCTCATAGTGATAGCAGTCACTATGAGCCTCTCCTGCCTTAATTTTGCTAAATAACTCATAGCACAACATCCTAGCACCCTCTCACTCTCTCTCTCTGCTTGTATTGTGCTTCACGTCCTAGAAAATATCAAATTTTTATAGCGAAAACACAAAAAACATGTTAGTAAATGGATGAAATATTTGTAGCCATTGAAAAAGCAGCAAAACATTTGTATTATGGGGCAAAAACAGCAAATATTTTAATAGCTTTATTTAAACTGTATTTTCCAGTGAAAAAGCCAACACCCATGTAGTTTTCTCACATTTGTTTGCGGGAACAAGACAGGACCTTTCGCCCACCCCTAGCTGCAAGACACAGACATTTCGACCCACAATAACAAATTTATTGGGACTGTTGTAGACGCTGCCCATGCCCTTGCACCTACTGTGAAACAAGAAGAAGAAACCAGAATATAAAAAGACACAGTGACCATGACGAAAAAGCAGCAAGAAGTGAAATGATAACATTAGAAACAGGGTAGGATATGTACAAATGTGTAAGACCATAAGAAAATATATAAAAGAAGAAATGTAAAACTTAAGTGCTGAACTCATCAAAAGGTTACTGGAAGCAAATGAAGGCTTAAAGCAAGCAAAACAAAAGACAGCCAAACATAGGAGACACTTGTTTGCATTAAAGCCTTAAAGGGATAGTAATACTTCGTTTTAACTTTATTTTATTTTGTAGGCATTAAAAAAAACATGAAGAATGATATAAGTCTTATCTCTCAAACCTTTATGGTTTAAGAGATATTCACAAGCAAAGTATCCCCCTCCCGCCCCTTTTACTGATGTAACACTTTTCAGCCAGGGCAGAAGGGAGGTGCCCAGGTAGACTGCAGAGAGGGACAATCATCAATTAAGATAATGGAAAAAACCTGAAAAGCTTGTCAAGGGGGGAAGGGCTTTCATTGTTTTCATAGGAATAAGAGTGTCCCCTTCTGTTATATGTCTGGTCTATAGACTGCATTCCACATCTGAGAAGAGATGGCTTACACTGGGTAAAAGGGGCGGGAGGGGGAAACTTTGCTTGTGAATATCTCATAAACCATAAAGGTTTGAGAGGTAAGACTTATATCATTCTTCATGTTTTTTTAATGCCTACAAAATAAAATAAAGTTAAAACGAAGTATTACTATCCCTTTAAGATGGTACAACAGCAAAAACTCAACAACAAATATTATGAGTGGAAGAATTTTATTCAAATGTTTATAAGGATGAAGGACAACAACTGAATGCAGTACCAGAGACTGAAACATGCCAGAAGTTTTGGTAGAAGTAGTAGAAGCTGCAATAAAATCAATGAAAAATGGCAAAAAAGCTGCACCTAATAAAGTCACTATTGAAATGTTGAAAGCCGGAGGTCAACCATTATTCAAAGCCTGAGATTACTGAGACTATACTGAACCTGAGCGAAAGATAAAATACAGCCAGACAAAATACATAATTCTAAATTCAAAACAAGACAAATAGACAGGTAGAACTTGACATAATGTGTAACTTACATACACCGACTCATACATCAACAAGAACAAGAGGTTCAGGCATGTACAGAGTTGTAGTGGTGATTCACCAACTGCTGTGCACTTTATTATTTTATTATATACTGGTGATTCAGAAAAAATACTTCTGTCCTGTAGTGTACTGGAAACTAACACTGCAGTCCTTCAAAGAGAATGATATTTTTGAAAGTATTTGCTGCTAATAGAGCTGCCAACATTAAAGAGGGGGAGGTAGTATTACCTGTCATTGCATACAGTTTTGTATCAGAGCTGCACAAGCAGTTGGTTAGTGTTTAGCAAGTAAGATCAGCTAGCCACAGATATGTGGACTAGTAGATAGAGTACAGATTGTATGTCTGTCACTTCTCAGTTTCATCAGTGAGTAGCAGCAGAATGCAGCAGCATTAGGTCATTGTCAATGTTCCCTCTGGCTTTGGAACTAGTAGTAAAGGCCAGATACATGATAGCCCATACCATTAGAATGCTACCTTATGTCTGTGGAGCTTTGAGAGACAATCCCACAAAGCTGTATGGCTTGCACCCCACTCCTTTAAAGCTGGTTTTGTGCCTGCTGCCAATGGCTTCATTTGTAAAAGCTGCCATAAATATAGCAGATATGATGCATGTACCTCATTTCTCACTCGTCCTAAAGCTTATTGATACTCAATTCCTCTCAAAGTCTCAAACCCTCAAAGAATGCACATATTTTCGTAAGTCCTATGGTGCTTGGAAAACATTGCATGCCTTACAAGAGTGAAACTATGTGTCCAATCACCAGCATAAAATAGAGGTTCCTGCCACATTGTATATGCTGGAGTGTTTGTATGAGCAGAACATTTCAGCATGAACAATATGGAATCCCACCGGGAATATGGAATATAATGAATTGTGAGCACTATAATAGCTGCTAAAATATGCACAGATTTTGTGGTGTACAAGCCATTCCTCTGTGACCTGCTTAAGTTTCAACTACAGCTTTTTTGGGTTTGTCACTCAAAGCGCTGCATGCATAAACTGGCATATTGATTGTATGGGATACCTTGACGTTGGCCTTCCCTACCAATGCTAGAGCAAGAGGCAACTTTGGTGTTGACCTGATGCTGCTACCCACTGATAGGGAAGACTCCCAGTGAATAAAGACAGTCCACATGTCTATGGTCCACATGTCTATGGTCAGGCTAACATTCTTGCCAGCCCCTTGCCCACCACACTAACCACCTGTTTTTAAAACTCTGGCAAAGTCATACCTGAAAAATATGGGATATACCTGTTGTGTTCAAAACATGATAAAAGTTCTTTAAAACCACTGCTTTCTACAAAAGGCCAGGACATCATGTCAACCAATAGCATTTTGGCAAGTTCACCATTCCACAGGTGTACTTTTAAATTACTTTTGTGCAGCTTTTGACTTCTTCCTAAGAACTCAAGTGTAGGTTGGTATCACGTTTCCCAGAAAAGTTCAAGAGTCAGTATGGTATAGTTAAATGCAATTTATTGATAGTAATAGGTAGGCAAATATATAAAGTAATAACAAACAGAGGGTTACAAGCCAGCGAACACAGTTCTCAGAAATAATAGGCTACCAGGCTTGACCACAATGCTAGAGACTAGGCCTCAGCCACTGGTAGTCTCTACCGGAACCAGGAACAGAAGAGGAGCAGGAACTGGGTCAGGAACAGGAACACAGTTGATCCAAACTGGAAGATGTACCGACGCACGCCTGCCCTCAGTAAAGAGAGGACTGTGACTCAGCCTGCAGTCAGAGAGGAAGTAGATAGCTGACTCAAGCCTGCAGTAAGTATCAGAGCTGGTCTACCAGAAACCCAGGTCTGCACTAGGTTGGATGTCTGCTAGGTAAAGGAGCAAATGTAAGAGTAGTCAGACAGAGCCACAAGTCAGTACCAGAGGGGGTAGTCAGACAAGCCAGGTCATGCACAGTTCAGGTAATCAGCCAGAGCCACAGGTCTGCACCAGGGTGGATGTCCACTAATAGGAATATGCAAAAGAATTGTCAGACAGAGCCACAGGTCAGCACCAGGTTGGATGGAAGACTAGCCAGGTCATACACAGAGCCCAAGGTAAGAGAACTGCTAAGCACAACAACGCAAGGGCAACTGAGTCAGGACTCAGTCTGCCTTTTAACCCCTCCACAGGAAGTAGGTAGGAGGAGCAGCTCAGAGGGAGGAAGTAGGTAGGAGGAGACTACAGGAAGCAAACAACTGTAGATGATGCTGAAACTAAGGTAAGCTGTAGCAGTTGATAATATATAAAAATGGATTGTGTACCTTTACTTTGTGATAACATGACTAGTGGTGGTGGAGGTGGTGGAGTTGCTGGACATGGTGTCATCTCCAACTAACTCAGAGTCATACTCCTCCATGGTTTGCATTTGCACAACAGGATTAGAAGTCATGAGTGTTATTGGTACTGAAGAAAATGTTGTCCCACTCTCTGAGACATTTACAATGCTACTGTTATGTGCCCCTCAGCACTGTGAACTTTTAGACGTGTTTCTACTGCTGCAATTAATTTCACCTCTGATAAGTGGCTTCTGTGTCACCCAAAGAATGATTTCAGGGATCTAGGGTGCAAGCTATGTAAGTCTGCAGGAACTGAACCTTCTTAAAATACAGGCAGTGCAACAAAGATTGCAAAAAGGCAATTAGGGTAGCAAAAATAGATAATGAAACCAAAATTGCAAGGGAAAGTAAGGCCAATCCAAAACAGTTTTTCAATATATAAATAGCAAAAAACATAAGAGGAAGTGTACTGGACCTTTCAAAAATGAGATGGGTGAGTTGATTAGTGAGGTTAAGGAAAAGGCTGATGTTTAAAATACTTTCTTTGCATCAGTATATACAAGGGAGCAAGGAATGGTAGAAGTGCCTCATCAAGTAACGAATAAAACAATACATTTATCAGATATCGGGTTAACTCAAGAAGATGTCATGTGAAGACTGAACAAAATTAAGACTGACAAAGCACTGGGTCCTGATGGTATACATCCAAAGGCTCTTCAGGAAGTCAGTGCAGTGTTAGCAAAACCCCTATATTTACTCTTTAAAGATTCTCTCACCACAGGCTCAGTGCCACAAGATTGGCGAAGAGCCAATGTAGTGCCTCTATTTAAGAAGGGAACTAAAACAGAACCCAGAAATTATAGACCTGTGAGTCTGGCCTCTGTAGGGGGAAAACTACTAGAAGTGATAATAAGGGACTATATTCAGGATTACAACACAAAATTAAGATTATTAGCAAGAATCAACATGGTTTTATGAAGACTAGATCATGCCAAACTAACCTTTTCAGCTTCTATGAGATAGTAAGTGGCAACCTTGATAATGGCAAGGCAGTTGATGCAATATATCTAGACTTTGCAAAGGCATTTGATAGAGTGCCACACAGAAGGCTGGGGTATAAAATAAGGAAATCACGGATAGGGGATAACCTTTGCAATTGGATACAAAACTGGTTGAAGGATAGGGAACATTGTGTGGTTGTAAATGGACAATTCTCCAATACAGTTAAAGTGGAGAGTGGAGTACCTCAGGGCTCAGTATTAGGTCCGCTGATTTTTAATATGTTTATAAATGACCTGGAAATAGATATAGAAAGCAAAATATCAATATTTACAGATTACACTAAGTTATGCAGGAGGAAATAATCCCAAGGCTACTTATAAACTTAATGGCATCATTTTAGGGGACTCATTGCTAGAGAAAGACCTGGGTATCCTTGTCAACTACAAACTTGGAAACAGTGACCAATGTCAAACAGCAGTAGCAAAGGCAAACAAAATCCTGTCTGCATAAAAAGAGGTATTCAAGAGTGGATAACATTATTTTGCTATTGTACAAATCATTGGTAAGACCTCACCTTGAGTATGCATTGAGTAAGCAGTGCAGTTTTGGACACCAGTTCTGAAAAAGGATATACTAGAACTAGAGAGGGTACAAAATTTAAGAAGGGAATGGAGGACTTGACGTATGAGAAACTACTAGACAAACTTGGTTTATTTACTCTAGAAAAAAGACAACTAAGAGGAGACCTTATCACATTGTACAAGTATATAAGAGATAAAAACAAGGATCTGCGGTGAGCTATTTATTCCAAGGCCTGATCAGGTGACTAGGGGACAGGAAAGGCAGTTTAGACTTCAGCAGAGGAAGGATTTTTTTTACAGTAAGGTCTGTCAAATTGTGGAATTCCTTGCCCAATGAGGTGGTTATAGCAGATACATTGGATACATTTAAGAGAAGATTAGATAAATGTCTTTTAAAAGGGAACATACAGAATTATACTGTTTATCAGTAGGCAGATCAGGAAGGTCTGATAAAGACTAACTTATTTGGTAGCAGGCAAGCTATACAATTTTCAGTCACTGGGGTATGAGGCAAAGGTTGAACTTGATGGACTTGTGTCTTTATTCAGCCTAATTTACTATGTTACTATGTTACAATCATACCTGTGTCTAGATGGGTTCCTACTTTCCTTCTACTCACATGTTTTTGATTATAGCAACATGTTTAACTTTTGGATTGTGAGTGAAGTACTAATGGAGATATAACAGACTGAGGGGTTCCAAAGGAACTACTACTACTACAACTACAGGATCTAAATGTTGCAATAGTGTTATCACTAGAGATGGCACTGCACTTTGAACAGTAGCACAAGCATTCATCATAGTTAGGTTTGTAGATGTTGCTGTTTAGTTGTCAATAATAGTGAATGTGACTGAGTAGGGACTGGACTTGAAGGAGGGAAAGCTGATGCATATGACAAGATGTATATTTATGGGCATGTGTACTTGTCCAGATTTTCCAGATGAGTTTATAAACAGGCATATTTCTGCTTTTCAGTGGTAGACCACCGAGCCTTTTCCTTTCAGCTAATTTTTAGGCAAAATCATCATTACTCCCATGCTCTATTTTACCTATATTAATAAAATGAGATCGCTGGCAGGGTGCCAGAATTCTCAGCCTCTGACACTCACACCCAGGGGTGGCAGTAAGGAGTAGATATTCTAAATTCCTCCATACAGCTTCACCAGGACATACACAGGGTTTTGACAGGAGTTGCCAGGGGGCTACTGCTCTATAAAGACTTCCCGTAAGGACAACAACCTCTATTCGTCTCTGCATACTGTAAACATGGAAAGTGCCTCTCTTGCATTTAACATCTTTAGAACCAGGGGGTTCCTAATCTGTTGCACATCCCTGTGGCTTTCAAAATCACCATGCATTTTCCATTTGTCTTATGCTAATAGGGTGTCGTGCCCTACCATCCCTCCCATTCATCATGTTGCTGCCTCTTTTTTACCCTCCCTCATATTAGCTGACAGGTAGAGCCAAGTCAGAACCTCCACTTTCACCGGCAGCTGGAGGGGAGCAGGAGCGTGACAATCAAGACATTGATACCAAACATAATATAAAACATTAATTCAAAAACACAAGCAAGTCTGCAGCTGCAAACCTAAATTATATAAATTAATAGAAATATTAAAACAAAATAATGTCTCCTTATAACCAATTAGCACAAATCCATATCAGTCTTGTATAAACAGAAGTACTGTGCATTAAAAACATGAGCTGTACTATATTGATATAAATTGATTGCAATGCAATGGCCTTATAAGCGAAACAGTGAACAGGCCATTCAATAGAACTGTTAATTTTTTATGCACAGTACTATTGTTGTCTAATATTACTTCTGTCTATACAAGATTAATATGCTTTTGTGCTGTTTGATTACACACACGCCCATATATTTCATTGATCTATTTTATGTTTTCAGCAGTAGACTTGCTTATGTTTTTGTACTAAGTATTTTTGTTATTGATCTCTTCATTATAGGGTATTTGCAATGGTCACTCTACTATTATGTATACTCTTTTAGGTGATTCAAGGGGGAATGGGATTTCCTTTGTTAGTTACTTATTTTACAATATTAAACTCACGAACCATTGTGAAATGCTACTCACACAACATCATCAACACCACTACATCTATTACACAAACACACAATTCTTACAAATGTCCCACACATGTAACACAAAGCCTACATACAAGCCACGTTTGAACAAATTCATATCACAGGCAATGCTGTGCTTCTATTGATTGTCTATATCTAAAGAAGAAGGGGAAAAAATGAAATGACTTACTCTAAATCAACATCACTATCATTATTTAGTAGGTTAGCATTAAAATCAACAGCAGAATCTACTTCCTAACCCATGCCCACTATTTTCAGAAGATTGTAGGCTTTTTAAATACTGGAAAGCTTTATTTTCACGTCTCCCCTTGGTGGATGTATTATTATTATTATTATTATTAATACTGTTCTGAATAATATCCTTTATTTATTAAGCACCAACTTATTCCCCATTTCTATGCCATAGGACGGTACAGGCAGAACATAGAAAACAAAAGGAGCCATGGGCCCTGCTGGTGAAAGCTTACAGATGAAGGTAGGTTGAGATACAGAAGGTGTAAGTGCTACTGGGTGTAACAATACTTACCACTAGTTTGAGGCAGGATGTTACTCTCACTGTGTGACACAGCCCTTGATCTCATTGTTAAACCCACATATTACTTTTTGATATTAACACTAGAATGTGATTATCATCCTCTTTAGCTTTAGTACTGCTACTGGTGGTGGAGTGTTTCATATTTTATTTACAAAAACCTCCTCACGAGAGGCAGGATCATAATCATCACTTACTGCATAAGCTGCAGCAACCGTGTTAGCGGTCTGTTTCTGTAGAGTGGCTTAACTATACTATCCCTAGCATATTTGGTGGATATAATGATAGTAGTGTTGATTTTTAAATCTCAACTCAAGCAACTACAGCTCCCTGTCTTTGCCTGCTTGCTTACTCTATCTAGCAACCAGATTTCAGCAGAAATCTCTGTCTTCCAAGAATAGAATGTCAACATGCAGTACACAGACCCTGCCCCCCAGTGGGGAATACATGGGGGGGCTCTCCACGTGGGAGGGGGTAAATTGTTATTATTCATTTCATTGCACTGAAAAGTGGAAAAAAGCAGGAAATTTGCATTTTTCATGAGAATTTTCCCACAAGGCGGAAAGTACTCTTTTTCACACGATTGTCTTTTTCAATTAAAAAGTTTCACACATCCCTAATTGCTACACTTCTCCCTATCACAACTGTCACTTCCTACCAGGAAGCACTATCTCATTTACTTAACTTTCCAAATAAATAAATCAAAAGATCACTTAAATTATAATTTGAAATAAAAAATGGCTAAGAAAAAATGAAAGCACTTTTGATATCTCTTTAGGTTTGCAAGGTCATTTAAGACTATCAGCGATAAGCTGCCCAATTCTGTATTTATTAAAAAAAAATCTATCTAGGAATCCCTGTCCCTTTAAACCCTTTAAAACTAGAGATATTTTCAATGCATTGATTTAAATACCTAATTTAAATCAATTGGAATTTTTACTCCAGAGTTTCTCTGTTTGTCTTTAGTACATCAACCTCTCTGTTTTTCTCTTTTAATTCACAATAGCTCATTAGATAATCCTGCTCAATGCTTCATTTCATTTTGCCAATTTTGTCTCACTTCTGGTATTAAATCAGTGCAATGACAGGTCTGTGACAGCATAAAACACCTCAAGAGATACTTTGGAATATTTAAAAATCATTAGATAAACTAAGCATAACATTCAAGTCAATTACAGCAGTTTGTCGAAACTGGTTGTGTTCTAAAAGTGCATAAACACATTTAAGAATGAAAGATGGGAAAGTTTTAAAATTTTGGAAAATAATAGTTATATGGCCTTTTTCATCAGTTTAAAGAAGAGTAATCCTGGAACAAACCAAATGCCCCACTGTGGGGTTGAACATTCTCGTTCATTTTAATGGGAATATTAACCACTTGAATGCTGGAAAGATCAATGCATAAATTAACTCTCTAACATCCAGATTGGTTAAAAATCCCATTTAAATCAAAAGGCAATTTGTGGCATTTTCATTTCAACACCATGATCAATTTGGTTTAGCACAGAATTACTCTTCTTTAGACTGAAAAATAAAGACATGTAACTATTATTTCTCAAAATGTAAAAATGTTCCCATCTTATTCTCTTAAATGTATTTCTGCACTTCTAGTATTGGAACAGATTCGACAAACTGCGATGATCTTTGCAATAATGTAATGGAGGTACTTTTAAACTCCCTTGGTTAATGCACCAGCTGTAGAATATGTTCAAACTTCAGGGTTGCAGGTTCTATTCCCAGCAAAGTCAATAAGGGTTATAATCAATACAGCAGAGAGATGCCATTGTAAAGTGCAACACAGAGTGCAAATAAACGTTTTCTGTAATCCCTTTGATTCCAACAAATAGCATTCAAGGCATTAACCCTTTGAGTGCCGGAGGGGCAAGCAATGCATTGCAGAGCAAGTATTTCTATGTGTATCACTACCATATTAAGGATTTGGAGCTAAGTGTAAAGTTCCACTTTAAAACTAAAATTTTCATTTCTACCCTGTGGTACAGTTGGTTTGTTCCAGGACTGGCCCAATTAAGTTTTTTTTTTAATATAACATGAAGATCCAGATTTATAAAATCAGTGGAGTTATTCTGGAGTAAACCAGGTTCACCATAGGAGACAAATAAAAATTCCTGTTAAATTAATTTGAGCTTTAAACCTTTTGAAGGAATGCACTGGAGACCTCTATAGTATTCAGTGGGTTAAAAAGCTCTATTCAAGGCCATGTGAATTTAGAAATGTTTATTTACCCCCATGGTGCAGTTGGTATACTCCAACTCCTAAATTTCCTATAGGCATTCTCTATTACATTCTTATATATATGTACTAATTTTAAAGCCTGTGTACACGGGGCAATACTGGCTGCGCTGCAGTCATGTGCAGTACAGACTGCCCGCGCCGCGTCTGATATGGAGCAGGTTGCTCCGAATTCAGGCCAGAGTACTTTCTGCGCGCCTGTGTGCAGAGAGGACTTCGGACTGAATTCGAAGCACCCCACTCTATATCAGCAGTGGCGTGGGCAGTCTGTACTGTGCATGACTGCAGCGTGCGCAGCCGTCTCTACTGCGCATGACAGCTTCTGACAAACATCTTTAGCGAATTATAATATAGGATATATATAATTTTTTTTTTTTTATTATTATTTTTTGTGGGACACTCAGCGGTACTGGCAACTTTTTTCAGAGAATAAAAAGATACATTATCCAATACAATGTTTTTCTTCACAAATTAAAGCGTTAAAAAATGACCTCTGTATTTCTATGCTTGCAAATAAGCATAATAAAATGCAACAATTTGGTTAAGCTGATCTTACAGACTTTCTATTTTTCTTCAAATTATAACACACCTATGACATGACCCAAGAACAACGGGTGACAAACTTTCCTATAAAAGCATGAACAGTGTGCTTCACATAAAGTGCATTTTATTATGCAGGTGTGCATTCATTTATCGATACTGTAAAGAAATGAGATCATGCCTGCAATAAAAAAAATAACTATGAA